>CM042391.1:38165427-38175427 GCA_023634145.1 Thymallus thymallus
ACGGAATGTATATGTTTTAAAATAAAATTCTTAGAACCTTCTTTGAACGTTAATAATGCTTTTAATGTGTTTTTTATGGAAAGTTTCGTTAATGTTCTGAGAACATGACTTTAGAGAAAACCATGAGGAAACCTGCAGAAAACGTTATGCTGAAGTACTGACATTCCCACCTAAAAAACATATGGTTCTCAGAACGTTATGTGTTAGCTGGGAAGTGATGCTGTCTCCTCCTCCTCCTCCTCCTCCTCCTCCTCCTCCTCCTCCTCTCCTTTCTCATCCTCCCCGTCATCCTCCCCCACCTCCGCCGTCTCCTCCATAGGCATTGCTGAAATGTGTCCATTTGTAATAGATCTAGTCTGGGGAGTTACATTATGACAGTGAATTATTGGGGCTTGTAAATCCATCAGCTAAGAGGAGGTTTATTTCTGATTGCCACATCACCCCTGAAACATGTTCCAATCCTTATCCCCAGGAAGAGAGAGACAGACCCTTGGTGCTTATCAGACCTGCTCATGAGGATGAACAACTGGCTTTAATGACTGAACAACTGCTTGGCTCCAATCAGCACTACATGGCCTCCTGGCTTTCATTTTCCTACGTAAATCCATTTCATATTATATCTCTTGCCCCGAAAAACATCATGATCTGAACTTCAGAATTCTGGACAGCGTTCTGCAGCATGCAAAATAAAACAATCTGCAGGGTCCAGGTTCTGACTGCGGAAATTATTCATTATCAAAGGATTTATGGTCATATTTTTCTCATATAAGCTATAGGACAGAGGGATTACCAGAGAAGACATCTTGGCTCTGCTTGTGTTCCCACTGAAAGGATTGGCTGGCTTAAAGAGGAGATGACCTCAGTGGTGACCCGTCATTTAAAAAAAATAAAAATAATAATGTATATATATATTTGAATGTTATTTTGCCATTAATATGTGTCACATATCAGTTTGCAAACAACAACAAAAAATATACACTGGGTGCCAAAAGTTAATTAAAGGTTTTTCTTTATTTGCACAATTTCTTACATTGTAGAACAGAACTATGACATAACACATATGGAATCATGAAGTAACCAAAAAAGTGTTAAACAAATCAAAAGATTCTTCAAAGTAGTTTCCCTTTGCCTTGATGACAGCTTTGCACACTCATGGCATTCTCTCAACCAGCCTGACTTCTGTTCTGAATTGGTGGTGCACATGTAGACTATAACCTGTTTTTGAGAAATGTAATCATCGAATATTGTAAGAGCTTTCATTGTCTGCTTATATGCCCCCTTTATTTATCCTACGGTTCTGACTTGGTGTACAGGGAGAACACTGTAAGAACAGCCCATGTTCTGAATTCTGTCGCTGTACAAAGTGCTGAACCATTAGTTTTATTGACTACGTCCGCCCTAGCTCGCTCATTATGTCTTAATTGTAATTACAGATTGCCTCTTGTCGTCCCCTTATGCCATAGTTTGTACATCATCTCAACTGTCAGTAGAAACTACATTTGTTTAAGCATGTCATCCATATCAGCTATGTTTTTTTTAAAGACAGTAAATGAGGCTGAATGAACTGTTTCACTGCAAGACTAGGCTCCGCTGATAGCCAGGTGTAGCAGTGGTAAGGTGTTGGGACTGCTGTTGGGACTCTGCTGTTGGGACAGCTTTATGTAGGGCCTAACAGTTTGTGGGCACCGTTTGTCACCGTTATAGTGCAATTAATGTATTGTTTAGTGTTGTGTTGTAGAGTGGCTTTGCTGGCACCAAGATTTACATTATAAAAACGCCACTGGATGACCTGCTTGGACAGGTCTCTCTCTCTCTCTCTCTCTCTCTCTCTCTCTCTCTCTCTCTCTCTCTCTCTCTCTCTCTCTCTCTCTCTCTCTCTCTCTCTCTCTCTCTCGCTCTCATGATAAGGTTAAAAAGGAATAGTACAAATCGCTCAATGAAACATATCTTGGTGTGTGTTGGAGTGGCCACACAGTGTTTTTGCCTTCTGAGCTGCTCTGCTCTTGCCCTGGTCCAGAACCCGCCCCCGCCCCTTCTGGGACCACAGCCATGTGCTTTGGAGGCCCTCAGTGAGGAAACCACACAAGAGAGCCATAGCAGAAGGTTCCCAAAAAATCCCTGCTGCTCCCAGCCAAGACACCAGCAAGAAAACCAAACTGGATGTGGTGAAAATGTCAAATGACTAAAAGGAAACTAAAGGGAAACCTCAGGCAAGCGAAAAAAGACGGACATGTTTGTGTTTTACAACTAGCTGTTCAAAGCAATGGAAGTGAAGTAAGCAATGGGGGCCACTGATACAGGGGGAACTAAGATGGTAGGGATAAAAATACAATTGGAATATGAGCTTGTATATTCATACCATATTGAACTGAGTGTTTCAGTACTGGATTAAAAAGAGGCTGGCGTTTGCTGGGTGTGTTTGAAGAAAACAGTGTCTGGCTCCACAAAGGCTCCATCCCCAGCAGTTATGGAGGACAGAGACCGCTAACAGCTTCCTCCTCACTCCATAACAAACAGCGAGAGGCCCCCGAGGCTTCCTGTGTCCCACACACAGCCCACAAATAAACACACACAAACACAACCCCTCGCTCCACGCTGCTGCACGGAAAAAATAACTAAGCCCAAATTGGTAAACACTATTTATTCTCTCATTAAAAAGGAAACATTACACGCTGAACCTCTGAGAAAAGTCTAGGTGGACTCTCTCCATGTCCCAGTGTTTTATGTAGCTGCAAAGGCTTTAAATGTCCTGCTAGTTGTATCAGGGAAGTAGCGTTTCTTTCTTCTTCCAAAGTAGTCAAGGTCACAAAGATAGAGAAAACAGTACATAGGTTCTGTGCCATTCTTGATCCATGTTTCATATACATACATTTTTTTTTTAGTTGAAGTAGTAGGTCAAATTTACGGAAGCCGAAAAAGAAAGGAAATTCATGAGCACCACAATGCCTAGTCCACCCATGCTCTACCAAGGTTTTCCAGCACACAGCTTTGACCTACTACAGTAGCTATGTTGGTCTATTGTACTTCAAACTATGTGCATGCAATTCATGTTCTTAGAGAAGTTACTCCCACAACAATGTGATTTGTACCTCATACAAGTTAAAGTATTGTATATCTCACGTACCACACTAGTCCCATTCCATTACCATTACAAACTTTTTGGGGATTATGTGAAAGCAAAGCTTTGCTTTTGTACTTACAAGACCATCATGCTTGATTGAGCGAGTTGTTTGTTTTGTGGTGCCTGTCTGTGTTTCCTTCAACCTTTATTTTAACAAGACATGTCATTGAGAAAAACATATTTATTTTGGTCAGTATACTGTAACCGTTAGTTTACCTGTGTAACATTGAGATCAGCTCAGAAACACGTGTTAGTTTACCTGTGTAATATTGAGATCAGCTCAGAAACACGTGTTAGTTTACCTGTGTAATATTGGGATCAGCTCAGAAACACGTGTTAGTTTACCTGTGTACTATTGAGATCAGCTCAGAAACACGTGTACGTTTACCTGTGTACTATTGAGATCAGCTCAGAAATACTTGTTAGTTTACTTGTGTAATATTCACATCAGCTCAGAAACACTTGTGTTTCAAACATGGTCCTGTTTTATCAATTGCTGTGCTGATCAATGGACAGTTCATTACCTCTGTCAAATGACATGCATTTGTATTTTTTTAGTGACAATAACAATAATAACAATAACACACATTTACAATAGGCCTATGTCTATGAATACATACAGCCTAAAACCCAGCCTAACATTGGTAACCAGTTTATAATAGCAATAAGGCACCTCAGGGTTTTTTGCTACGGTGCCTTCAGGAAGTATTCAGACCCCTACAGCCTAATTCTAAAATTGATTAAATAGTTTTTTATCCTCATCAATCTACACACAATATCCCGTAATGACAAAAGAAAAAACGTTTTTTAGATTTTTTTTGCAAATGTATAAAAAATAAAGTATTCAGACCCTTTACTCAGTACTGTGTTGAAGCACCTTTGGCCGCGATTACTGCATCGAGTCTTCTTGGGTTTGACGTAGAAAATAGTAAAAATAAAGAAAAACCCTTGAATTAGTAGGTGTTCTAAAACTTTTGACCGGTAGTGTATATTTCAACTTTGTAAACAGGGGCCTCAAAAATGTGATTCTGACAAAGTTATACAGGTAACCCAATTATCTACTTTGACTCTTCAAATTGAAAGCCGGGTCAAATTGAAAGACACAGAGGCACCGGTTGAGGAAACCTGGCAAGTGCATAATTAGCAGACAGGATCAAACACTGCTTACAATTATTCCCTTGATTAGCAATCGCATTGTATATACGCCTCTGCTAATTTAGGCCAATCAATTGTCATGTCCATATAGTGTTCACTTCCTTGTTTCCGTTCTCTATTCAATTCCAGCAGGCCCTCATCTGGGTGCCATTAGAGCAGGCAGGGGGAGAGCAGAGAGAGGACAATAAGAAGTCATTAGGAAGACTCTCTCTCTCTCTCTCTCTCTCTCTCTCTCTCTTTCTCTATCTCTTTTTCTCTTTCTCTTTCTCTCAGCTGGGTTCAATGCTGTGATATGTAGGTGTTGCAATAGGGATCTACATAGGATTTCCTGCATGCATTAGGTATTTACCTTGACTGCATACAAGATTATGGGTAGATTATTTTGAATGGAATATATAACATAGAGTCAAAGAAGGAGACATGTTAGTCCCTCAGCACAGGAGATCAAAAGGTGCTTTCTAGGACCTAAAAGGGTTATTCGGCTGTCCCAATTGGAGAACCCTTTGAACAACCGTTTTTGGAACCAAAAAGTGTTCTATCTGGAACAAAAAAGGGTTCTACATGGAACCAAAAAGTGTTCTATCTGGAACAAAACATGGGTTTTGTGACAGCCAAAAAACACTTTTGGTACCCTGAGTTCTTAAAACATTCTTATTCGGACTTCCCTCTCTTCTGGGTGTATTATGTGTCAGTGCTGCCCAACCTTTCCTCATCCTAATAACGGCACACCTGTACATTTATGTGTGTGTATGTCTTTATGCATGGCCAGTACTGTTTGTCTTGCTGAATGTGTTTATTCTCTTGATCTGATATACCTGCGACCTGCCTCCTTTTACCCATTGAAAAAAACATCCTGTCTAAATATTTGAGCAGGCTCTGTGTGTGTGTGTGTGTGTGTGTGTGTGTGTGTGTGTGTGTGTGTGTGTGTGTGTGTGTGTGTGTGTGTGTGCATTTCTGTGTGTGTGCGCGTGCATGCGGGCATGTATGCGTGTGTGTGTGTATACACGTGTCCGTGTGTGGGTGTGTTCAGAGCTCTGCCTGGGCTCCTTCAGAGGCTCTTCCTGGACCATGTCAGCTGAGATTAATGTAGATTCACTAATGCATAGGGTGGGAGGCACCCAGGCACATATATGAAACCTTGAACAGGAACTCCAGTGAGAGGCAGACCTCGGCTGAGTGGAAATTCCTTCATGCATTATTAGGAGCTGCTGCTCAAGAAGTAGTTTCACCACCACTTCAAAACTAGAATCAGTAACCAGAAATCTGTTCCCTGGGCTGCTTCTGCCCAGCAGAGTCTTTGAATCCAAACAAGGGGGGTGAGACTTAGAGACAGAGGGGTCAGACAGAGAGACAGAGGGGTCAGACAGAGAGACAGAGGGGTCAGACAGAGAGACAGAGAGACGAAGAGACGGCGGGGTCAGACAGAGAGATAGAGGGGTCTGACAGGGAGACAGAGAGATAGAGAGACAGAGGGGTCAGACAGAGAGACAGAGAGACAGAGGGGTCAGACAGAGAGACAGATAGACAGAGGGGTCAGACAGAGAGACAAAGGGTTCAGACAGAGAGACAGAGGGGTCAGACAGAAAGATGGAGGAGTCAGACAGAGAGACAGCTGGACAGAGGGGTCAGACAGAGAGACAGAAGGGTCTGACAGAGAGACAGAGAGACGAAGAGACGGCGGGGTCAGACAGAGAGATAGAGGGGTCTGACAGGAAGACAGAGAGATAGAGAGACAGAGGGGTCAGACAGAGAGACAGATAGACAGAGGGGTCAGACAGAGAGACAAAGGGTTCAGACAGAGAGACGGAGGGGTCAGACAGAGAGATAGAGGGGTCAGACAGAGAGACAGAGAGACAGAGAGACGGAGGGGTCAGACAGAGAGACAGAGGGGTCTGATAGAGAGACAGAGAGACGGAGAGACAGAGGGGTCAGACAGAGAGAGAGAGATGGAGAGATGGAGGGGTCAGACAGAGAGACAGAGAGACAGAGGGGTCAGACAGAGAGACAGATAGACAGAGGGTTCAGACAGAGAGACAAAGGGTTCAGACAGAGAGACCGAGGGGTCAGACTGAAAGATCGAGGAGTCAGACAGAGAGACAGCTAGAAAGAGGGGTCAGACAGAGAGACAGATAGACAGAGGGGTCAGACAGAGAGACAGATAGACAGAGGAGTCAGACAGAGAGACAGCTAGAAAGAGGGGTCAGACAGAGAGACAGATAGACAGAGGGGTCAGACAGAGAGACAGATAGACAGAGGGGTCAGACAGAGACAAAGGGTTTAGACAGAGAGACAGAGGGGTCAGACAGAAAGATGGAGGAGTCAGACAGAGAGACAGCTAGACAGAGGGGTCAGATAGAGAGACAGAGAGACAGACAGATAAACAGAGAGACAGAGGGGTCAGACACTCTGCCAGTCAATCAGACCATCAACCCTCCCTCACGCTGGCCTCGGGGTCCATCCAAACTGCGTGGGGTCACCACCAACCATTCACATGGCAGTCTTCACCAGAGATAAGCCTTTTCTCTGCCATGAAGGAAGGGGGTTTTCGGGCCAAATATGGGGGACCCTGGGAACAACAGTCAGCCATTGTGTGGGGGCCGTGGAGGGGAGTATACACTCAGACTGCAAGGACAGCTTGCTGTGGGGCTGCCAGAGCAGGCAGGCATAGGGAAAGGACCCTGGCCACCATTGTGCGGCCAGGACAGAGGTGTCTTTGTCTGGGGCATCGTCGCCTAGCAGGTGCTCTCTTCCCCTCCGCCTCTCACTGTGGGTAGCTCCTGTGTCCAGCACCCCGGGGGCAGGAAAGAGCCATGCGGGTGGGCGGATGAGAGCCCCCCTCTCTCCCAGCTGGCCCCCCTCTCCCATGGGATAGAGCGAGATATGGGGGGGGGGGGGGGGGGGTTAGAGAAAAGGAGAAAATAAGATAGAAAGATGGAGAGAGAATGAAAGAGAATGATGGAGATCGAAAGAGAGAGAGACACTGACCGTCAGACAGGAAGGGCATTATTGATCGTCTCTCTCTCACAAAGAAAGGAAATCCTCCATTAATTAGACTTTATAAAACTGATCTCCCTTAGCACCCTATTACAGGAGAGGAGAATGAGAAGTGGAGGAGGGAGGGACAGGGATATGGAGTGTGGGCGTATTGGAGGGAGAGAGAGACAGAGAGAGAGACAGAGAGAGAGAGCGAAAGAGAGAAAGCGAAGGATGGGTTAAGATGGAGCAGGGGAGGGGTGATTGAAAGCAAGAGAGAGAGAAAGACACAGGAAATAGAACGTGAGAAAATAGTGAGTGAGAGATTAACACACTAATCCAATATCCGATGCTCCTGGACGACAGGGTGGGCGCTGAAGGATGTGTATCGTAAGCATTTCACTGTGACCCACCACATTCTATACACAAAGCCAAAGCAGTCCGGGCCAGAGAAGCACGCTGCCAGCCGGCCCTCCAGCCAGCTCCAGACCAGACCTGACCACCACTCGCTCATACACAACACAACACCTCCCCTTCCCTACTCATGTCCTGGCTTTACAAACCTCTCTGTGTTCTCTGGAAACCAACCACCATCTCTCTCTCTCTCACTCTCTCTCCCTTTCTCTCTCTCTCTCTCTCTCTCTCTTTCTCTCTCTCTCTGTCTGACCCATGGCCACTCCCATACTCAAACAGGGCTGGGGGTATTTTTAGTCATGTTATGTTATGAGACTTCAGGAAGATTTGTCGTCACAGACAAGGTTTTTTGTAACAGTGGTGAGAAAGACAGACAATCACCACTATAACTGAGGGGATGAGGCCACAAGACAGGAGCGCTGGGACTACATAGGAATCCACATTAAAGAGGCATGTCTAAAAGCAGACCTTGAAACCATGGTGAGACATGCCAAGTTAGCCCTCCCCAAGGTGCCACAGTCCCACATGCTGTTGCTGCTGGCAGAGATCTCAGGGATCTGAGGATGGAGAAGATGAAGTGTGGTATTATGCTCAGGGAAAGTCTGGGAAGTCTTCTCTTGGTGTAGATGTGTTACCGAGGTGTGTTTGGTCTTAAAAGGGCTGTTGGCATGGAGATGTTCATTATAGCTTGTGATATTCTGCACCCTATACCAAACAATGTACCCACTCTTGTGCTTCATTCTATACACATTCCATTACACTCCAATGTTGTGGGGTAAAACCAAAAGGAAGCATACCAACTAACTGATGAGCATTTATCAGAGAGAAAGTAGAAGTCACCTACGAGAAACTGTCCTGTGACCAGAAAACTATTTATCAGGAGAAAGGAAACTTTCCCACATGAACGTGAACTGACTAGGCAGATATATAGCACAACAGATGTGTGTGTGTGTGTGTAAGTTTAGCTTTTCCATGAGTCCTCTTAAGTGGTGTAAGGTAACATTCAGCCCTCATGCCAGGTTCTCCTTATTGTAGGGTAAATCCATTTGAATTCAATAATCTTTTGATTTGAATGAAACCTTACTTACATATTTGGCAGGTTGGCGTTTATTGTCATGAGTCTTGTCCTGGAGGCAGAACTGAGCGATTTCCCCTTTCATAGGCCAGCTGCAAAGTCCAAATTGCTTTTTGGTCTTAATTTAAGGTTAGGTATTAGGGTTAGCAGTGTGGTTAAGGTTAGGGTTAAGGTTAGGGTTAGGTTCAGTGGAGGCTGCTTAGGGGAGGATGGCTTATAATAATGTCTGGAACCGAGCGAATGTAATCGTTAAACACATGGAAACCATGTTTTTGTGTTGTGTACCAGCTAAATGTAAATGGTGTACCAGCTAAATGTAAATGGTGTACCAGCTAAATGTAAATGGTGTACCAGCTAAATGTAAATGGTGTACCAGCTAAATGTAAATGGTGTACCAGCTAAATGTAAATGGTGTACCAGCTAAATGTAAATGGTGTACCAACTAAATGTAAATGGTGTACCAACTAAATGTAAATGGTGTACCAGCTAAATGTAAATGGTGTACCAGCTAAATGTAAATGGTGTACCAGCTAAATGTAAATGGTGTACCAGCTAAATGTAAATGGTGTACCAGCTAAATGTAAATGGTGTACCAGCTAAATGTAAATGGTGTACCAGCTAAATGTAAATGGTGTACCAGCTAAATGTAAATGGTGTACCAACTAAATGTAAATGGTGTACCAGCTAAATGTAAATGGTGTACCAGCTAAATGTAAATGGTGTACCAGCTAAATGTAAATGGTGTACCAACTAAATGTAAATGGTGTACCAGCTAAATGTAAATGGTGTACCAGCTAAATGTAAATGGTGTACCAGCTAAATGTAAATGGTGTACCAGCTAAATGTAAATGGTGTACCAGCTAAATGTAAATGGTGTACCAGCTAAATGTAAATGGTGTACCAACTAAATGTAAATGGTGTACCAGCTAAATGTAAATGGTGTACCAGCTAAATGTAAATGGTGTACCAGCTAAATGTAAATGGTGTACCAGCTAAATGTAAATGGTGTACCAGCTAAATGTAAATGGTGTACCAACTAAATGTAAATGGTGTACCAGCTAAATGTAAATGGTGTACCAGCTAAATGTAAATGGTGTACCAGCTAAATGTAAATGGTGTACCAGCTAAATGTAAATGGTGTACCAGCTAAATGTAAATGGTGTACCAGCTAAATGTAAATGGTGTACCAGCTAAATGTAAATGGTGTACCAGCTAAATGTAAATGGTGTACCAGCTAAATGTAAATGGTGTACCAGCTAAAT